>FR990050.1:13488462-13533385 GCA_905404095.1 Glaucopsyche alexis
CAGACAGACAGACAGACAGACAGACAGACAGACAGACAGACAGACAGACAGACAGACAGACAGACAGACAGACAGACAGACAGACAGACAGACAGACAGACAGACAGACAGACAGACAGACAGACAGACAGACAGACAGACAGACAGACAGACAGACAGACAGACAGACAGACAGACAGACAGACAGACAGACAGACAGACAGACAGACAGACAGACAGACAGACAGACAGACAGACAGACAGACAGACAGACAGACAGACAGACAGACAGACAGACAGACAGACAGACAGACAGACAGACAGACAGACAGACAGACAGACAGACAGACAGACAGACAGACAGACAGACAGACAGACAGACAGACAGACAGACAGACAGACAGACAGACAGACAGACAGACAGACAGACAGACAGACAGACAGACAGACAGACAGACAGACAGACAGACAGACAGACAGACAGACAGACAGACAGACAGACAGACAGACAGACAGACAGACAGACAGACAGACAGACAGACAGACAGACAGACAGACAGACAGACAGACAGACAGACAGACAGACAGACAGACAGACAGACAGACAGACAGACAGACAGACAGACAGACAGACAGACAGACAGACAGACAGACAGACAGACAGACAGACAGACAGACAGACAGACAGACAGACAGACAGACAGACAGACAGACAGACAGACAGACAGACAGACAGACAGACAGACAGACAGACAGACAGACAGACAGACAGACAGACAGACAGACAGACAGACAGACAGACAGACAGACAGACAGACAGACAGACAGACAGACAGACAGACAGACAGACAGACAGACAGACAGACAGACAGACAGACAGACAGACAGACAGACAGACAGACAGACAGACAGACAGACAGACAGACAGACAGACAGACAGACAGACAGACAGACAGACAGACAGACAGACAGACAGACAGACAGACAGACAGACAGACAGACAGACAGACAGACAGACAGACAGACAGACAGACAGACAGACAGACAGACAGACAGACAGACAGACAGACAGACAGACAGACAGACAGACAGACAGACAGACAGACAGACAGACAGACAGACAGACAGACAGACAGACAGACAGACAGACAGACAGACAGACAGACAGACAGACAGACAGACAGACAGACAGACAGACAGACAAACAAAGTTTTCCTCTTTATAATATTAGTGTGGATTATGCACCAAGGGGATAAAGCAGTGTCTTACGTCACGGGCAGCATATTGGACCCTGAGCGTAACGAGGGACTCTAGAGTTAACTCCCGAGCGTAGCGAGGAGTTATGTAGAGTCCTGAGTGAAGCGAGGGGTTCAAGCTGCCCAAGACGAAGACAGGCTTTATCCCAGAGGTGCATACTCTACTTTTCATACCTACTGCGAGGCAATAAAAACCCAGGGCTACAAAAAGAAAACATTTATTTTGTTAAGAATTTATATTGACATTGGACACATTTGTCCAGTTAGTGGAGGGACAGAGTAATATTTTTATTAGGAACATTTATGGAAGTTGTGGTGGAGTTTATTTGAGCAGTACTTAAAGATTCAGGAACTTGTGGCTGACGATTTTGACACGTGATAATGTTAAAATTATAGGTGGCCAGTTCGATTTTCGAATAAACTCTCAGCAATACCATATTATTATTGAAAAACTCTATAGATACGTATCTATTAAGAGTTTTCATACGAATTTTAACGTTCCAAATTCAAATCACTTTAATCCCTTGGGACATTACAACATTATCTCCCTTGGGAGTCAATGACATGCTTTAGGTTGGGGAAAAAGTTTCTTCGCATTTTATATAAAAATTCAAAAGGTTTTTTATAAAGTTTATTTACAAGTGACTAAAGTATATAGGTGCCATTTTGTTCGATAACTTTTTGCCATCTTGTTGGTAGGTACATGATCCCATTGCTATAAATTTTTGGGGCTTCTGATGAAAAAACTGCGACAAGTGGTTTTGGCATTCCTCTTGTGATGTCAACCTGATACTGCCTAAGGAATTCTGCAGCGACCGAAACAGGTGGAAATCTGAAGGTGCAAGGTCAGGACTATACGGCGGATGCATTAACACCTCCCAGCCAAACTCCCGTAATTTTTTCTGAGTGGCTAAAGATGTGTGAGGTCTAGCGTTATCATGGTGAAAAACCACACCCCTTCTGTTGATTAATTCCGGCCGCTTTCTCTCAACTTCTTGCTTTAATCTCATCAGTTGTTCGCAGTACAGTTCAGAATTGATGGTCCTGCCTGGCGGTAACAGCTCATAATGAATAATGCCCTTCCAATCCCACCACACACACAGCATCACCTTGTTGCGAGTTAACCCGGGTTTCGCCACAGTCTGTGAAGCCTGACCGGCCTTTGACTACGATCTTTTTCGCACGTTCTTGTCGTACGTGATCTACTTTTCATCACCAGTTATCAACTTCTTCAAAAATGGTTCGGTTTCATTACGTCGTAATAAAGAATCACAAATGAGTACACGGTTCATTAGGTTTCTTTCAGTGAGCTCATGAGGCACCCAAATATCGAGCTTTTTTGTGTACCCAGCTTTTTTCAAATGCGCCAAAACCGTTTTGTGGTCAATCCCCAGTTCTTCAGCTACATCGTAACTACTAATATGCCGATCTTGCTCCACTTTTTCAAAAATAGCAACAGTTTTGTCCGTAACAGGGCGACCAGAGCGACGTGCATCTTTGATATCAAAATTTCCGGATTGAAAACGCTTAAACCAAATTTGCGCTACTCTCACAGATACTGCATTAGGTCCATAAACATCACAAATTTTTTTCGCGGCTTGTGTTGCATTTTTACCTTTTTTGTAATAAAATTTTAAAATGTATCGAAATTCTTCATAAGAATCACTCATTTTAACAATAAGAAAAATAAATGAAAATCTCAAATTTACCTAATTTGAATTTGGAATTGTCTTCTGTAAAATTAAAACTTTTTAATGATACCAAAATCAGCCAGATACAATTGGTATAGCCCAAGATATTTTATGACAAGTTCATACATACTATAATGCGAAAAGACTTTTTCCCCAACCTATTATATATCCGATACATTGTCGAGCAGGCGGGATGAAAAAAATATTAATACCGCCTGTAATTTTTATAACAATACTCCCTATTGTTTTTTGTATTCCCCCATTTAATTGTAACACAAGGTACCTTTGAAGAGATGTCAGAAACAGAGTTTTTCACGCAGACCAACTTTGAAAGAAACAATTGTATCGATAATAACATAGGAGATACAGGTTTGAAAAAGGAATATAAATCTCAAGTAAGTACTTTTTCTTTACCTATAAGGGTTAAATAACTCTTTTACAGTTTTTTTTTTTTTTTATTTATTTATTTAAGGTCGCTTTTAACATCTATGGTCATTAGCGACCACTTATTGTAACAGTTAACATAATAACATATCAAATCAAAGAATAATAGTTAGTTAATCTTAAAAAATTTACAGTGTTTTTATAATCAGTTAAACAATATTTTAGTGTGTTATGAAGCTTAACATTACTTCTTTCTGTATTAAACATAGGGCAATCTATTAATAAATGTTTCACAGACAAGTCACAATTACATCTAGAACATTTGTTTTTAGGTGCTTTGGTAATTAAGTGAATGTGTGTGACATTACAGTGACCTATTCTAAGTCTATTTATAACTATTTCATCTCTTCTGTTGTTAAATTTAATATTACATTTTTCAAAAATTGATTTCCTAATATCATACAATGAACTCTTATTATTCCTGGCCCAATAGCTGTTCCATAGTTTTTTAATACTTAACTTTAGGTGCTTTTTAAGATCAGAAATATTAGCAATCATCAAATTACATTCATTTAAATTTGTAGCTTCCTTTGCTTGAATATCTGCTTTTTCATTTCCTGGGATGCCTTGGTGACTAGGAATCCAAATAATTTCAATAGAAAAGTTATTATCAATTAGATTTGTTAGGTATTCTTTTATAATATTAATTAGGGGGTCAATATTTTTATTATTCGATAAAGCAGTCAAACATGATAGTGAATCAGAAAAAATAATGTACTTTTTTGCAGTCGTTGGATTATTTTTAATGATCTCCAAACATTTCCAAATGGCTATAGCCTCGCATGTAAATATAGATGTATAGTCAGGTAGTCTGTACTTGCCACTATAATTTTCCGAAACAATTGCACAACCCGTTCTACCATTGCAAATAGACCCATCAGTAAAATACAAAGTATAATCCGAATATTCGTCTGTAAGTTCATAATAATAATTCCTATAAATATAATCAGGAGTAGATTCTCGGGGATATTTATTAGCTATATCTATATTTATTTTATATTTAATTTTATTCCAAGGTTGGAGCTTATTAGGAAGATTACGACAAAATAAAGGAGGTAGATCAAATTTAATTTCTTTAAAATAGTTTTTAACTCTGACTCTAAGAGGAACAGAAAGAGATGGTCGTAAGCTGTATTCTATATCAGATAGTAATGCTGGTTTTGAAAAAAGAGAATCTATATTTAAAAACGTTTTAATGTAGTTTCTAAACAACTCTTAAATCAAAAATATAACAATTTAAGTTATTATTCAAGGTAAATACAATTAGTATAAAAACTTACTATCTAAATACAATACGGTGTGGATTTAATAAAATAAAACAATGGAATAATACACTATAGTCTATACCTACCTACTAGTACCTACGAAGCTAACCTCAGGAGAAAAGCCCACCCCGCAGCATACCGGGCTCAAATGTTCCCATGACGCTAGCCGCATTGCCGCGCTGAATGGCCAGGGAAATATGCTGAACCAGGTACGCCCCGGAGCGGGGGTCGTTGCCACAGTCCCGCAGCCGTCGGCCCAGCTCACGGATCAGACCCTTCGCTTCGTCGCACCAGGGACCACCTGTTTCGACTGCGAAAGGCACGAACAGGTACTGCCGCTCCAGTTCCGCGTACTTAGAGCGCTTATGCCTGGCCGCAGACTCTGCAGTAGAGCCAGCTGTGCGTATGGTGCTGGGAGTGTGTGAGGCGGCGAAGGTGCTCACACACGTGGCATCCCAAAGGAGGCAGCGGCCTTTCCTCCACGGAACCAAAGTGAGACCATCTGGGCGCTTGCCGTCAGTTCGGCTCAAACCAGGGGGCTCAAGCGCACATGGTACGTTCGCCGACACCAATGCTCGACGGAGAATATCGTTTAGGGCATGGTGTCTGGCGAAACGTCCGGCAGCCTTAATGCAGCTGAGCCCGTGGTAGCCGTAGGGGTCAGTCTCGGCACCGCAGGGGCAGCGGTGGGGCTCGCACACTTTACATCCCAGTCTCAACGCCGCCGCTACCCGTAGGGTATCATTATCAAGGAGAGTGCCAAGCTGAGGCGAAGGCAATGCCTGAAGCCAAGCACCCGATTCCGAGCAAGAAGAAGCCTTTATTCTCGCTAGGGATGTCCCCGAAAGCGAAGCGGTCAATTTTAACAGGGCGCATCTGGAACTAAGGTCATCCCAGTCTATATTATTAACAATATGTTTGGCTGCATACGTAAGGCATAACTCCATCCTTCGATATGTTAAAGGCATTTCATCAGACTCAACAAGAATACTGTCAACTGGACTTGTTCGAAAAGCTCCGAAACTTAACCTTAGACACGTATTATGAATACTATCTAAAATTTTTAAAATATTATTTGAAGCTGAGTCGTACAAGACTGCGCCGTAATCAATTTTTTGCCTAATTAAGGCTTTGTAGGTATTTTTTAAACACTTACTATCAGATCCCCAACTATTTGACGACAATTTTTTTATAATATTCATTCTAATATAACAATCAGATTTAAGTTTTTTAATGTGTGAAACCCAATTCATTCTAGGATCAAAGGTAAGTCCCAATATTTTTGTTTCATTCACTTCATTTATTTTACAGTTATTAATAAATACATTTAATTTATCTCTGTTTTTCTTTTTTGACATTATCATGAGTTCCGTTTTGGTTTCAGAAAACTTAAAGCCAGTTTCTAGACTCCATTTACTTAAATTGTCTAAGGTGATTTGTAAATTTTTTTCAATAATTTTTAGATCACTACCACTACATAAAATTGTTAAATCGTCTGCAAATAAATACCCTTTAACAGGCGGTTTTATAATCTCTAGGACATTATTAATTGATATTAAAAATAAAATCACACTCAAAACAGAACCCTGTGGAAGTCCATTTTCAGTGCAAAGAGGATTTGAAAGAATGTCATTAATTTTAACCCTTACAATTCTATCAGATAAAAAATTTATAACAAAAGCTAGGACATTACCTTTTAGGTTAAACTGTTGCAGAAGTAATACAACTCGGTGTTTCCATACCATTTCGTAAGCTTTTTCCAAATCAAGGGCAATTAATACTACTTTATTCTTGTTCGCAAAAGACTTGAGAATTTCATCTTCTAAAAGGCATAAATGGTCTAAAGTTGATTTAAACTGTCTAAATCCAAACTGACAAGACGCTAAATATTGATTTTGCTCCAAATACCATCTAATTCTATTGCTCACAATTTTTTCCAAAATTTTACACAGGTTACATGTGAGTGATATTGGTCTGTAGCTTGATGTTAGTGTAGATAGTTTACCTGGTTTTAAGATTGGTATAACAATGGCCTCTCTCCAAAGATCAGGAAAAACTTGATTTACCCAAATGTAATTATAAATATCTAAAAGACGTTCGAGAGCCAATAAGGGAAGTTTTTTAATTATTGTGTTTGATATTTTATCAGGACCAGGGCTGGAGTTTCCTAATTTTTGTATAATTAAGTTTAGTTCATCTATAGTTATATTATTATTAATAGGATGATTATTATCATGATTATCAAAACCTATATGACTTTCTTCTTTTTCTTCTTTATAATTTAAAAATTCTTGTCTATAATTATTCGAGCTAGAATTTGCAGCAAAACCTCTTACTAATAAATCAGCATTAATTTTAGGGTCACTAGAGAGTTCACCTTCATTATTCTTTAAAATTATTTCTACTTTATTCCTTCTTTTACCATTTATAGAATTTATTCTTTGCCATACAGTTCTTAAGGGTGTTTGACTATTAATTGATGAAATATATCTTTCCCAATTTACTTTTCTACTTTCTTTAAAAATTCTTCTAGTCTTAGATCTAATTTTACGATATTCTATCTTTAATAATTATTCCCTACGTGTATCATCTTGGTTATATACTTGTCTAATTTGCTTATTTAGATTTTCTTTTTTTATTTTTATATATTTTCTATAGGCCCTTTTCGTTTCTTTTAATGATTTAGAACACTCCTCATTCCACCATGGTACCTGATTATTTTTTTGCTTTCCACTAGTTTTAGGTATATTTTTTTCAGCTGAGTTAACAATTATTTGGTTGAATTCATCAACAGTTTTATTTATACAAATACGCGAAGTAAGATTTAATTTTTCTAATTGTTTAATCTGGTTTTTAATGTCATTATAAAAATTAATCCAATCAGCATTAGAATATTTCCAATACTTAGACACAGTTTGTATGTAAGGACTTAAATTAATTTCTGCAGATATTATAATAGGAAAATGGTCACTGTCATAAAGGTAGTCCAATGCATTCCAATCAAAATAGCTCGATATATTTTGAGAAGCAAAAGATAAATCAATATTACTTGTATGACCGTTACTAGCATTAAAATGTGTTGGTTTATTTTTGTTAAGCAAAATTATATTGTCATTTAGATCTAACCATTCGGATATTATTTTCCCCCTATGATCGCAATGATTTGAGCCCCAATAAAAATGATGACAATTGAAATCTCCTAATAGAAGAAACGGTGTCGGAAGCTGATTGACTAAATTATTAATCTCAGTAACATTAAAAGAACAGCTATTAGGTAGGTAAACATTACAAATAGTAATTTCTAGAGGAAATTTTATTCTTATTGCAACGACTTCAAGACCACTAATAATACTTATCGGTTCAGGTAGTAAATGAGGCTTGACATAAGTAGCCACACCACCACTAGCAATACTGCTATGTGTGCGGTTTTTATTAAAACATTCATAATTTTTTAATTTAGCAAAATAACTATCTTTAAAATTTGTTTCTTGTACACAAAAACATAAAGGATCAACATCATTCAAAAGTAATTTTATGTTTTCTAATCTTACATGAAAACCATTTGCGTTCCACTGCAAAATTCTCATATTAACTTTCTTAACAATACAATTAGTATACTTATATAATATAACAAATAGAATAAGGAAAAAGAATAATCACTTATCTTTTCTTAAATTAAGTTCTTGTAGTTTTCTTGTAAATCTCGAACATCTGTTTTTTAAATTTCTATTGAGCTTCGGATGGAGAAATAGGAACATATTAATTAAATCAGCGATGTTTTCTGTGTAGTCTTGTATTATGTCTTGGATATTTTGCTTGTTGCGCGTTTCGTCTAGGAGATTGCTAAATTGGTCCAAAGTTAAGGGGAAGTGTGGTAAGGAGTTTGTATTTATTAATTCTTTAATTTCATTTCTAACATCAGTCCATACTTGTTCTTCCGATCTACTATCTAATGTTTTCTTTTTCTTTTTTAGATTTTTCTTATTAGGTGCTTCTTCTTCTAATGAAAAATTGCTGTCGGTGTCATTAGTATAATCACTCAATGGTACGATTTCTTCCATGGTAAGATCTTTGTTTTGATTCATGTCTGATTGCGAAGGTTCTGAGGTGGTATTTGAGTGGATTCGTTTAATGCCCTTGTTATTTTAATATTCATTTAAGGATAAATTATTTACTCGCGATTGAGGGTTTGAATTTTCTTTTAAAACGAATTTTCAATAGGTTCTAGTGTATCTTTAACGTTTTTAGAGGTAGTTTTACTTTGGGGGCAAGTTTTAGCCAAATGTCCCATAGTATTACAAACAAAACATTTCATTGACTCATTTGATATATAAATCCAGTAGTTGGTGTCTTCATATTGGATTTGTAACGATTCAGGAAGTTTTTTTTCGTCCTCAGGCGAAACATACAATTGACGTCTAAAACTCATAATGTGGGAGAAACCAACATCAGGTATTCCAACTTTCATAAAGGTAAACGGACTTAAGATTTTAATATTTATTTCATTGAATTTTTCTATTAAGACCTCATGCGGAATAATCGGGCAAACATTCGATAAAACGATACGTTTATTTCTTGAAATCAATGGTCGAATTTCTAGGATGTGATCTTTAATCTTGATTTTTCTAGTTACATCAACAAGTTCATTTACAGTTTCTTTGGAATCCAAGTAAACACATATTCTTGAATTTGCGATCCGGGAAATAAATCGAATATTCGATGATTTTGTCACAGTCGAGAGTGCCAGTAAATAATCTCTTAACATTAATCCGTCAATAGAATCAATTACGATCGCTTGGTCTTTCTTTGGGTACATTATTTTAGAGGTAACGTTGGCATAACTTACAGTAGGGGTACTTGTTATATTCTCCATAACGAATAAAGGTGCCCCTGCAGGCAGGAGCACCCGCGATAATAATTGTTTAGGTAGTTACGATATCTAATAGGCGAGCCGTTACGTCGGAGTGCGATAACGCGTGAACCGATCGGCGCGGTGGTCGCGGAGTAACTGGACTTTTACAGTTTCTGCCTCTCTCTTACTAGGAATTATCCAACATCCCTAATTTGGAAACCCTGCACCTGCCTCCAACAGACTGCTCATCCTGGACGAAGCCACAGCTAACGTGGACCCCAAGTGAGCTGATCACCTACGTCACAATATCTGGGGGCACGGCAGTGCTCCCGCCAAGTCGAGCGCGAAGCAAACACTGCCATACCATCCTTTACTGGAACCATTTCGCCGCATTTTCAGGCCCCTATTTGAGAACCTCTGGATAAGACCAGAACGCAGAAATTTTCGTCATCCAATAAGCTATAATCACGTACTTAAAATCCAAAATTTCAAGTCTGTAGGTCATTTAGTTCCGAAGTTAAGCGAAAGCAAAGTTTCGCATTTTCGACACTCACTCACTCACTCACTCACTCACTCACTCATGATCATCAAAATAGAACTAGTACTTCCCATAAACTTAGAGAGCTGAAATTTGGTACAGAGTTAGGGTTTAATGGCCACATAAAGGGAAAACTATAAAAACTAGGATAATCGATCTGGGGGCACGGCAGTGCCCCTGCCAAGTCGAGCGCGAAGCAAACACTGCCGTACTATTCTTTACTGGAACCATTTCGCCGCATTTTCAGGCCCCTATTTGAGAACCTCTAGATAAGACCAGAACGTCGATCTGGGGGCACGGCAGTGCCCCCGCCAAGTCGAGCGCGAAGCAAACACTGCCGTACCATTCTTTACTGGAACCACTTCGCCGCATTTTCAGGCCCCTATTTGAGAACCTCTAGATAAGACCAGAACGTCGATTTGGGGGCACGGCAGTGCCCCCGCCAAGTCGAGTGCGAAGCAAACACTGCCGTACCATTCTTTACTAGAACCATTTTGCCGCATTTTCAGGCCCCTATTTGAGAACCTCTAGATAAGACCAGAACGTCGATCTGGGGGCACGGCAGTGCCCCCGCCAAGTCGAGCGCGAAGCAAACACTGCCGTACCATTCTTTACTGGAACCATTTCGCCGCATTTTCACGCCCCTATTTGAGAACCTCTGGATAAGACCAGAACGTCGATCTGGGGGCACGGCAGTGCCCCCGCCAAGTCGAGCGCGAAGCAAACACTGCCGTACCATTCTTTAGTGGAACCATTTCGCCGCATTTTCAGGTCCCTATTTGAGAACCTCTGGATAAGACCAGAACGTCGATCTAGGGGCACGGCAATGCCCCCGCCAAGTCGAGCGCGAAGCAAACACTGCCGTACCATTCTTTACTGGAACCATTTCGCCGCATTTTCAGGCCCCTATTTGAAAACCTCTGGATAAGACCAGAACGTCGATCTGGGGGCACGGCAGTGCCCCCACCAAGTCGAGCGCGAAGCAAACACTGCCGTACCATTCTTTACTGGAACCATTTCGCCGCATTTTCAGGCCCCTATTTGAGAACCTATGGATAAGACCAGAACGTCGATCTGGGGGCACGGCAGTGCCCCCGCCAAGTCGAACGCGAAGCAAACACTGCCGTACGATTCTTTACTGGAACCATTTCGCCGCATTTTCAGGTCCCTATTTGAGGAGCTCTGGATAAGACCAGAACGCAGAAATTTAAACATAAAAAAATCGACTGTTATTGCAAAAACCTAGCGAAGTGGGACACATCTTCTAATTAAATCTAGCCCGTAGCGTCCCACTGCTAGACGAATGCCTCCCCTTCTGCTTTTGATACGCATATAAATAAAATTAAAGGAAAACTCTGGATAAGACTAGACTGGCTTTAATGCTTATACTTACAAGTTTACAAGAAGAAATAGTCGAACGATTAACTTTATTCTACTCGAACATTACACAAATTAAATAAACAAATTACACTAAAATCTAGTAAAATAAATCAATATCAACGTTTCTACAAAAAGAAGTGAAATCCCACCAAAAACATTCTGTAAAAAACTAGCCAAGTCTCGATAGAGCTGCTCGTTTATCTCTAAAAAGTAATGAAATCTAGACAAAGTCGTTCCAAGTCTAAGGTTCCTTACTGCGATTTCTTTATTATTATAGTTGATGTTGTGTGACTTGGCCGTTGAAGGGTACACAAGGGTACAAAAGGGGCTCCATGACACCACTGCTCCAATATATGTGTTCTACAATCAACAACAGCCTAAAATGAGACACTAGCATCCAATTACCAATACCAGTATGGGCTATTATCTCGCTTAACAAACATAGGTAGTTACAACAGATATACATTACGTGTAAACAAAATTGACTTGTACCCACTAACGTATAAAGAATGTTCAACGGCCAAGTCACACGACATCAACTATAATAATAAAGCAATCGCAGTAAGGAACCTTAGACTTGGAACGACTTTGTCTAGATTTCACTACTTTTTAGAGATAAACGAGCAGCTCTATCGAGACTTGGCTAGTTTTTTACAGAATGTTTTTGGTGGGATTAACATGATTGGAATTGATGAGTACTCAAGTACTTTTTTTAATATTAAAATTATGTGTAATAGCAGGTAATAGCAAACGATATTTTGGACAGTGGCATAATATAGGTACCTTTTATGAGCCATGTTAATATTGTATTTTTTGGAACATTTGTTATTTGGGTATTGATATTATCAAAAAATAATTACTTATACCGTTTAAATTCCTTTTCTAGAACTGATGAGCTTATCCACAAATCCATTCGTCGAAACTTCTCTAGGTGTACTGTGCTGACCGTCGCGCACCGTCTCCACACTATTACTGATGCCGACAGGATCATTGTAAGATTTTTATCTCTGTGTTTCTGTCTATTTAGATAGATAGGTTAGGCTCTATAATATAAGGTTTGGTAAAATCAATTACGGAAACTTTGGGGACGTGATTTACCTACTGCTTGTGTGAAGACGTTTAGGCAAAAAATTGAAACTCGTAAAAAAAATTATACAGAATTAAATTATATTGCAAGAAATTAAATCTATTGCATTATATCGACCGCGCGCGAACAGCTGTTCAGATATGAACTCGAATGACCTTTCATGGTGTATGTAATATGTATCGCTGTCTCTGTTGTGCTACATCAGCTATCCTTGTCGCGCGCGGACGCTTTATGCAATAGATTTAATTTCTTGCAATATAATTTAATTCTGTATTAAAAAAAATCCACAAGTTTAAATTTTTTTATTGCCTAAACGTCTTTACACAAGCAGTAAATCACGTCCCCAAAGTTTCCGTTTTGATTTACCAAACCTTATATAATACCTAATTTCAATGCAGGCTTTTTTGCTGGTGACTCTGAACTGAAGTCATTGTTACGTTAAAACTTTTTTTGTTATACCTAACTATAATGACGCTACAGTATTTCAAGAGTGGTTACTTCTGTCAGAGAATACTGTACCTAATAATCATCCACTAACGGATGTAAAGGAAAAGGCCTAAGGCTAATAATGGCACATGATTGAGTTTCTAGTACCCAGTAGGTAAGTAGGTACTACTTTTTCGCAGTGGCGGCAACAAAAGAAATGAAGTAGGTACTGGTAGGTTTATTAAAACTGTATCTGTAAAAGTATATTTTGTGTAAGAATCTTTAGGAAAACTAAAACGAAATTAATCTACACTAATATTATAAAGAGGTAAACTTTGTTTGTATGTTTGTTTGTTTGTTTGTTTGTTTGTAATGAATAGGCTCAAAAAGTACTGGACCGATTTCAAAAATTCTTTCACCATTCGAAAGCTACATTATCCACGAGTAACATAGGCTAAATTTTATTTTGGGAAAAAATAGGGTTCCGTAAGATATTTGGGTTTTTCGGACACAAGGTGTAAAAAATCAACCAGAAAAGTTACTTATTTTGCGTACGCTGCCTAAACTATAAAAGATAGAACCATAAAATGTTCTAATTAATTGTAGATCTTATAAATATCTACAAAAAAGTCCGCGACACACTATACCTATCTATGTCGAGTGAGGCACAACAACCATTTTTTTATTTAGAAATCTTGAATTTTTTTTGGACTACATTTAAACGCGTTTATTTTACTCATGCTATTAATCCTTATCAAAATAAATTATTTCATCACTAAGTACAGTTTATGTAGATAATATTTGGTCTTTGAATGATTAAAATTGGACGTTTGGTTTTGAAGTTATGGCGAAATTAAAATATTACGATTTCTGCTGCACGGCACGGCCCGTTGCGAAGTGGGCGTTACCAAGGCGGGGGTGCGCGTGCGGGGTTTATATCTATGACTTCTATGAGTAAATTTTTTGTTTTGTGTTCGTTGTAACTAAGATGGATAGATACTTGATTCTTGAATACCTATTTATTTAGTGTTTGTTGTATTGTTAGTCCTGAAGAGTATAGGTATTAAATACGATAAAAGTATACCCACCTACTTATTTCATTGGAATTTAGTAGGTAGGTACCTATATTAATTTGTTTCTGTTTGTTTTGACTAAATTTCGCCCGTTTTGTTAGAGGTTTAAAGACATTCTGTAGTATTAGTATCAGTATTGTACCCGTGCGAAGCCGGGGCGGGTCGCTAGTCAATACATAAACTAGGTATTTTAATTTTAGTTAAAATAATAATTATAATTTATATCTAAATTAATAAATCGATAAATCGATAGTACCGCAAGTCACAACGCTAATGTGGTTTCCACCCTCGCTTGTACATAATTATTTCAGATTGTACTTAATTTAATTTAATTTGTTAGTGTAGTTAGTGAATTAAACAAAACAAACGGGCCACGCCCACATGGCCTTTCCTCCTGTGTTTCATATTCCGTGTTATTTATTTATTATATCTTCCATGTCCTGTCCTGACAGCGACCTATTCCAGTAAGGCTGGGACTATATGCAACGGAATCCGTTAGACCGTAGAGAATTATGAGCACTGAAAATAGAACTCTGTGCTAATACAATACAGTTGAAAATGGAAGTTTCGAGTGTCGAGCTGTCATATATGACATTGACATTTGACTCGACACTCGGATGTTCCATTTTCAACTCTATTGTATTAGTGCAGAAATCTATTTTCAATGCTCAGAATTCTCTACGGCCTACCGGAATCCGTTGCATATAGTCCCAGCCTAAACGACTAGTTTACGCCTGCCCATGGACAGGACAGTCGGTAACCTTAACATCGAAGATTTACAAGACCTGTGGGCCTAACCTAAGCTCTTATGTAGGTGTATGCTTCTTAAATCAATGTAAAATGTTTTTCACTATCACGTTTTAAGTCTCTAGTATAATTTGTATTCTACTACTGTACTACAACAGCTGTACTCTCCTTAACTTAAAGTTTATTATTCAATGCTAAAATATAACTCAAATGCTTCAGGTCATGAAAGAAGGACAAATCGTTGAATTCGGTCATCCCCGGGAACTGCTGCAAAATGAAGAGAGCCACTTTCTCAAAATGATGAAAGAAATGGATCTGACCCCTTTGTAAAAATATATAACAGACTATTAATTTATTAGTGTAAAGGCGTGACTCCTGTTCGAAACATTACACAGAAAACATGAAACAAAAACATTTGTTTCCATACACAAGCTGTCTCCAGCTACAGAAAATGTTTTTGGTCGAAACAAAACATTTTGTCCAGACACGATCTAAGTTCCGACGAGGAAGACGTATTAGCGCTCACAGTTTTAGTGATTGTAGGTGTAGAATCTAGGAGAAAAGAGGGGTTCTGAAAAGGCCACTTTAAGTGTTTCATAAAAGTATTTTTTTCAACTCATAAATATGTGCGCCATTTTACGCATTTCTATTGAAAACTGACAAAATTTGTGTTTTTTAATTAAGTCAGGCCGTATATTATGAGCGATCACAAAAACAAACTCAAAAATCTCAAAAGCAAAACTATAACCCTAAAAAACCTGTACCTAGGTGTCATGTGAACGATGTGAACACTAGTTATGAAATGAAGCATTTCTTCCCCTCTCTACCCGCGCGGGAATGTTTTTCGTCCGTCTCCGAAAACAAAAACATTGTCTATTCCTAGACAAATGTGTATAGCCACGCCCTAATGTTTCATGTTTTCTGTGTAATGTTTCGAACAGGAGTCACGCCTTAATGTGTCGAGCTCGCGAACGGACGCGCTCCGCGTTATGCACATGCAACAAATATTAATTATTTTTGCGAATCGCGCGGCTGATTTCCGCTGCACGTGATCATGGCGCTCGTGGTCAATGAGTTGCTGGCGTTTATCCAGCATGCCATCGACACCATGGACGAAGTCAGCATAATGCAGATCTGCAAGTCTTCTTTCACCAGCGAGGAGATTTGCGAAGGCAAGCACTTGCTATACGAGACGCCCGGCCATAGCGCGAACATGCCATCGCGACGGAGAGATGGAACCGAAAGAAGCGTGCAGGACATCATCTCCCTGCTGAAGCAGACGGATCCGGATGAAGTGCCAGCTTTTGTAGCGAAAAATTGAGTTGGAGATTGGAGTCGCCTACAGAAGATTCAGAGGACGACTCCCGAACACTTCGCGCCTCACGTCGCAGACAATACGTGTTTAGTGTTAGTGTTAGTTATATATAATATACCTAATATAGTAATATCATAGACTAATGATTGGTCTCGCTGTTGAGCGCCCAGCGAGACTAATCATTCATCTATGAGTAATATGTATGTTAGTCTATAAGGTATTTATAATATGGGCCTATGCGGCTGCAATTAAATTAAATACCATTTATTTCGGGCTCGAAATAAATGGTATTTAATTTAATTTAATTATTTTAATTAAAAGCGTCCATAGTGGTGTTTCATTAATAGATTAAGTCAGTCAGTCAGGGCTAAAAAACCCTCACCCTTTGATTAATTATTACATAGATATACGTTATATCCTTACAAGACTGACAATATTTCTGTGCCACGACACACATTGACATGGGACGCGTGTCAATAGGTCAACGTCGCATAGTAACACAAAACTCGCGGAGCACACTAACCAAAATTGGCCCGACTCGGGCCAATTCGAGTCTTCATTTTTACGCGTTTATAACATATCTACTGTATCTACCTCTTTTTAATATTATATATAATATACGTCTATGATTATATATCTATGCCCTCAGCTGACATTGATGGAAAATCATGTCAATAATATATTATGGACTATAGTAGTAGGTGTACCTACATATTTTTATGTGTAGGTTGTATCAGTAGAAACTATAGCTGATATAAAGCGCCTTACCTATAAGTAAGACGCTAGGACCTAGGTCCAGCCTGCAAAATTCAAATCCAAGGCCACGGACTTGAAAAAATTATACACTTGATATAATGACGGCTTTATATAGTCGGATAAGGATCTTTTGGCACTTGGATGGGGGCGTGAGTGTCGCAAATAAGAACAATATTTCTTACTAAAAGTGAAATTTTACAAGACGTCGATGTTAGTACTGATTTTATCCACGTGCCAAAAGTAAGTGTCGCAACTACAAAACAATACTTAATACTAAAATAATTGACATTTTACAAGACGGCGATGTTAGTTCTGATTTTGTCCACGTGCCAAAAGATCCTTGTCAGACTGTACTAATGACGGCTTTTAGTAGCGGTGCTGAATTTACAGGCTGGATCGTGAGTACGTATCACTTTTCTTATTTAATCCAAAGACAAAAAACGTCTGTAGGGTCAGCTAGACGTAATAATTTTCTCTTGTGTTTTAAAAATTTATTCTTAAATAAGAATACTACGAAATACTTTGAAAACAAAACGGTCTCCAAACCCGCTTCGTCCACGTTCGTAACCAAGATTTCATAACTGGTTATGAATAAGGAATTTTTTTCACTGTTTCGTAACCAGTTATTAAACAAGACTTTTTTTTCCATTATCGTAACCAGAGCCTCTTAGTCATGTATTGTCTCCTGGTACTTTTTTCCCTGGAATAATGATTTATATTGTGAAATTCATCTTTTATAACGTAGATAATGCTATAATATAGTGGCGTTGCGAATTTTTCACGCGTATTAAAACCATTATAGTGATACAAAACACAAAAATATGCACATAATTATTTTAATATTGAAATAATAACTCCAACAGAAAAAAAAATAATTTTCAAATTAAACTTAAAACATAAACGGTGCAATGATTTCTATACAATGGCCGACACTTATTTCTTTTGCATTTAACTCTTCTATTGTTCGATTGATTTCTTTGTCGATTTCTACGTAGTTATTATTTTTTCGTGTAATCCTTGTGTCCCTCATTTTAGTTTCTTTTACTAAAATGTCCAAGACTTTAGCTAAGGAGGGCCTTTTCTGCCCAACAAAACGGTTTATTCGAGAATGCCATCCTTCTAGATGGTTTGTATTTCTTATTTCTTCTCCTTGGCAACACCACGTTTTAATAAATGGTGTGTCATTTAACCAGAAACGATTGAAATAGTCATTGAACTTTGCTACCATCTCAGTTTTTGGAGATTGGTTCATTATGTACTTATAGCCCGAAACAATAAATTTTATGGGTAAACGTGCTAGGCCAGCGCATCGTGCAACATGCCTCCTCTGTACTCTCGATTTGATTCCTAACTGTTTAGATTTTTTAAAGAGACTGCGACAAAAATGGTAAAAACAACCCTTTACTGTCGTATCTGAAAATATTTTAGGAACAGCATTCATTGCCGCTTTCTCGTAATCCATCAACATCTTTGATGGAGTCCAGTTTGAAAATTTTGTTTTGATTAAATCAAACATTATTTGGTAAGTTTTTGTACTTTTACCCTGGAGGAAGGCAAAAAATAACGGAATCACTTTTTTTGTGTCAGCATTGTAACCGTGGATACTATATAATTGTTTGAAAGGTGGTGGGCATGCTTTGAAAGTACCATCGAGTAAGTAAACTTCAAAGTTTTGTAAAATCCTTTCAGTATCAGGAGAACAGAAGATAAGAATTCTAATTTCATCATTATAATCGGCCAATAGATATTTTTCGAACTTCTCAGGCACTATCACATCTTTTGGCAGTTTATGTTGAAGTTTGGGAACTTTCAATTCTTTATTTCTTGCATTATACAAACCACTTTTGACATTTCCAAATTGAGGTAGCTCCGCAATCATATCCAAACCATCATCCTTTAGTTCGCATATTGCTGCTTCAAATTGTTTTTGAATGGGATCATAATTCTCGCAAATTGTTCTCTTTAACTGAACAAGCTTTTGAAAAATTGTATATTTCGCCATATTTGTTACGCAGTTTGGGCTGTGAGGATTATCTTTTGTTACAATATTTGTAGTATTTAACGTTAAATTTCCTTTGCAATTCTTGATATTATTGCACTGCCAAAACTTATTTCCATTGACATAGGTTTTCCGGAGATGGTATTCACGGCCTTCAAAAACTAATTTTGTACCGCCTCGTTTAGTCGAAAAGAACTCCATCGTTGTACACGCAAAAACTTCTATTAATGAGAATTCCTGGAATCAATTCTCTTTCCACAACAACGATTGCATTTGAAACTCATCTGTCAACATTTATCTGTGACAGTGAAAACTAGCCAGCTATTCACTAAACTGATCCTATGTACCTATATGGAAAGAGGTCGTTTGAAAAATATATATCATTGTTCCAGGGAAAAAAGTATCAGGAGACAATACATGACTAAGAGGCTCTGGTTACGATAATGGAAAAAAAAGTCTTGTTTAATAACTGGTTACGAAACAGTGAAAAAAATTCCTTATTCATAACCAGTTATGAAATCTTGGTTACGAACGTGGACGAAGCGTCCAAACCGTTTTGTTTTCAAAAAACGCATGGAATGGCAACATCAGAGCTAAGAACTAGTATCCAGTCTCGAAGTATAGATAACAAGGAGTCCGAACGTAATGTTAAAATAATGGTCTCAATTACGGGGACAGATTTTTGCCGGTAGAGCGCGCGACGGTCCGACGTGCACTCGTTTGAAATTACGCGGGAAGTTTAAAGTTGCTATTGACAGCTCTGGAAAGATTGAAATCTTATTATATAAAAGTTTTAGGAAATTCTTAGAAACTGTTCTCGAAAAATAGATACCGTAGAACACGGTAATTGCCTAACGGTAATTTAAAAATAATTGTAATAAATAATAGTATTGGCAACACTTGGTATAATAGTATTGGCAACACTCGGTACTCGTCGGTCTCGCACGCCTAGCGGCAGAAAAGAGAACTAAGATCTGGTCCTATTATTGTGTACATAATTATTATTAAAAAGCCTATACCGTTCGGACTCCTGGTATCTATGCTTCATGTATCCAGTATTAAAATAATTTTAAAAAAAGAGTGCCAACATTGCACAGTTGAGTTTGACGTATGACAGTTGTCAATAATCGCTTGACATGGGTGATTTTTAGTTCACCACTTTTATTTTTCGTGGTAAAATTTACATAAAATATTTATTTATTTCCCGAGTTATGAATAAGATAGATCTGTTTAAAACATGGCTTTAAAAAAGGTTAAAGGAAATATAGAGAGGATGTTCGATAAAAATCTAACAGATCTTGTTCGTGGTATTCGAAACAACAAAGATAATGAGGTAAAATGTTTCTATTAAAATAAAAGTCTTTCTTTGTATTAATACGTAGATCTTTATACAATATTGCTTTATATTTTAGGCTAAATATATAGCCCAGTGCATGGAAGAAATTAAAGTAGAATTGCGACAGGATAATATAGCAGTGAAGGCGAATGCTGTCGCGAAGCTGACATATGTAAGTAAATATTAATTTTACGGCTGTAGAAAATCAATATAAGTAACAATAATATATAAATAACAATATTATCTTACAATGAACCGGCGAATACCGTTTGTGTTTACTAACACATGACTTTCAATATAAATGTTTGCCAATCATTAACTATTTCATATAACATCGAAACAATAAAAAAAATTCAATTTAAAAGCTAGAATAATAATCTCCATTCCATCAGACACAGCAGGTATTTTTGAAACATCCCTGCTAAGGCAACCCGAACATGATTAAGTTTTTAGCCAACACAATATCTAATTTTCTTTGTATTTATTTCAGCTACAAATGTTAGGATATGATATATCATGGGCTATATTTAATGTAATAGAAGTGATGAGTTCGAATAAATTTACATTTAAGCGTATTGGATACTTAGCTGCCAGTCAATCATTCCATGCCGATTCGGAATTGCTTATGCTTACAACAAATATGATAAGAAAAGATTTAAATGCCCAGAATCAGTATGAAGCTGGACTTGCGTTGAGTGGCCTTAGCTGTTTCATTTCTCACGACCTAGCCAGAGACTTAGCTAATGATATCATGACATTGGTGAGTTAATTTGAATAGTTACTACTGAAATTATACAATACTAGAGCTTCGTCCGTGTTGAGTTCAGTTTTCATACAAAATTTTAACCCCCTTTTCACCCCCCCCTAGGGGGCGAATTTTCAAAAATCCTTTCTTGCAATGCCAAAAAAGTCAGCCTACATCATTACAACTATCTGTATGCCAAATTTCAGCAAAATCCGTTCAGTAGTTTCAGCTGTGCATTGATAGATGAGTCAGTCAGGTTTGCCTTTTATATATTTAGACTATGTAACATATTTTGTAGTTTTGAAAACAATAAGAACATGGGACTGATTTAATGAGGGTGTTTGATATTTTTTCTGTCATAAGGGGGCAGACCCAATGCACACAAAGCATCTTTTCACTGCTGATCAATACTTCATAGAAACCACAATGTGTTATATTGTCAGATAAACAAGTTATTGATTTTCAGATGAGTTCCACTAAGCCCTACCTAAGAATGAAGGCTGTTCTAATGATGTACAAAGTGTTTCTGAGGTACCCAGAAGCACTAAGACCAGCTTTTCCTAAATTAAAAGAAAAACTAGAGGACCCAGATCCAGGTATATTAAAATCTTTTGCCCTAAAAATGATGTATAAATGTAGCAGAACATATTCTTTTATAAACCAGTATTCAATACATTTTTTTTTTGTTACTAGCAAATATTAAAGTTAAAAGTATAAAAAATACTGAGCTTATGAAATTGATGCAAGCCTGTAACATATTATGTATATAACAATCAAAATGTTATAGGAAAGGCTAGCTGCACATCAATTTATTGACAGAATAAATTTGTCAATACTAGGCAACAGATACAAAAAAAAACGGCAATATAGCCCACACACAAGGAATATTATTGTCAATATGAGCTTTATTGTCAATAATATTGCATGTGAGCGGCTAGCCATTCACTTTATACCACTTACATTGTCATTTCAGGTGTTCAGTCTGCTGCTGTGAATGTTGTGTGTGAGTTAGCTAGAAAAAATCCTAAAAATTACTTATCCTTAGCACCAGTTTTCTTTAAATTGATGACAACCTCCACTAACAATTGGATGCTTATCAAAATTATAAAATTGGTGAGTGTTTCCACTATCTTTATTATTACTGTTTTGTAGGATAGAAAAAAAATGTTGTTCATCAAATCAGAAAGCAGAAGTTCTCTGCAGTATAATAATAAGGTTCAGAACTTTATATATAGAATGTTGTTATGTACCATAATGTTTATAAATATGAATTATTCGCAGTTTGGTTTAATGACTCACTATGAACCAGATATCGGAAGAAAGATAACCCAAAGCCTCATAGACCTTATTTGCAGGTATCCATAGAAAAGAAACAGATTTAGTGGCTAGCGCTATTCACTACACATATTTTAATTTCAATCACAAATAAAAGCTTTACCATTATTTGCCGTGCAAATCTGTGCATAGAATACAGGCGTAATCTTTAGTAACTCTAGTGTAATAAAATTATATGAAAATTCTAAAACTTTTCATTACACAAATTATACATGAAATATCAACTAACCCCCTTACTAATAAACGCTGTATTATCTTTGAATAGTTACGCAGTGTTTTGTCTCCTTCTATCGAATTAAACATGTATAACTATTTAAAGCTTATACAGCGTTTATTAGTAAGGGGGTAAGTGTACATGAATTTTTTTTACATCACATTTACACACAAATTATAATTGGCATGTCACTCTTTATTTTTGTTGCTAAATGCAATAAGGGAAAGTTATTACACAAACAAAATATTACTGAAACTAGAAATAATCATGGAAAGGGCCCTAATATTCATGACATTCATAAGCTAGTTTTATGTAGAATCATTGTATTTGTTCCAGTTTGGTGCCTTAACCCCATTAGAGCCCCGACTTGGGAAGAAACTGATAGAACCATTAACTAATTTAATACATAGGTGAGTTAGATATAATGGCCCATTTGTGTACCTAATTGGTTTTTTATCTCTATGGGGTAAAGGGATGTTAGTGCTAAAGCGATGCTGGTTCTAAAGAGTAAAGTGGTTGTTGGAACAAAAGTAGCATAACTCATAATTATTATTGTTATAATCATATGTTATGCCATTTTTAAAGTAACAGCCTTATTAATGTAAGCCTCCACAGCTTTTTTTATTTATTTGACCGTATAGGCTTTAACAGTTTGTATAGTTTTAGACTCATGATACACCGCTTGCTGTGTGACATATCAGTATAGATAACCTTTGGAGTTTGGTGTGTATATTTGAGTGGGAGTAACACTATACACGTTTTTATCAACTTTAGCCGTTTTCGGCTTATGAATTATTCACGAGTTTGATTTGCATGAAGTAGCTTGTTATATTATAAAGTAACTATCTTCACGAAACACTTTTGATAAATGGAATTTACATTTGTATTAAATTGTCTTATACAGGCCAAGTGCGAGTCGGACTTGCGCACGTAGGGTTCCATATAAAAAAGCAAAAATAACCATGTTTGTTGTATGGTAGCCCCACTTCATTCAATTCTGTTTTTAGGGTTCCGTATTCAAAGGGTAAAAACGCAAACTTTTTCGTTACTGAGACTTCTCTGTCTGTCCATCAGTCCTATCACGAGACAGATGTATCTTCATAACCATAATAACTGGAGAGTTGAAATTTTCACAGATGATGATGTATTTTCACAGATGTATATTATATAAACAATAATTTATACTAAAGGCAGAAAAAAAACAACAAACGTAATTTTTTTGCCGCTTTTTGCTCGATATAAATACTAGTTCTCGATATTAGTACTAATAGTACTAAAAATGGTACGAAACCCATTGTGCGCGTGTCCGACTCGCTCTTGGCTGGTTTTAATATGTGTTGTTATACTTAGCGGCAAAAATGTCTATCTGTTCATGAGACACAGCCCTGTGACAGACAGACATACACCGAACTCGAAGTCTTAGTAATACAGCGGGACCCTATTACTAGGACTTTTTTTTGACAATTGACAATTTTACCCTTTGGGTTCGAAACCCTAAAAATGTGTAAAATAACGAGCGACTTACAATAAACCTTTAAATAATTCATCTATTGCTGAAATCTGCATTAAAGTCTGATAAGTAGTCCGAAACCGACAGACAACGGAAGCGACTTTATTTTTTACATTGTAAGAAGATTTCCTTACTATTATTATTTCATCTTGTATAATTTTTGAGAATGTAAATACTGTAGTCATTATTAATTTGGTAATTAATGTATTTATTTTCGATGTTAACTTGGGTGTGAATTACTTGCAAGAGTATTTAATTTTTTGTATTATAATTCAGACTTCATTTACACTATGTACAGTAAAACCATGTTGCTAATGGCCCTCGATAATCTTCGTATTTCTATGGAAATGACAGTGTTTAAAAACCAACAATTGCCGAAAGACATTGAGGTCGTGGTCGTGCTGTACTTGCTGTATTTTGGCGACATACATTAACCAATTATTATTAGTAAAACTAGGATAAAGTAATAATTTACTTATAAAAATATTAAAATAAGGCTCAGCGCATACGAGTTGCCAACCACTACTACACATTTTTTATAATTTTTTTAATAGTGCCGCAATATAAATAATATGTACAGTATACTAGACCGCACGAATTACCGCACGAGATATTTACACGGCCGCTAACGAATCTTCAAATAGCACTGCCAATACTTGTCGCTGCATTGAACGACTATTTTCAGCTAGTTGTGCCGCGACCACAGAACACTATTACTCGCGACGCTTGCGCACTGTCAACGCCTTTGTAGATGAATCAGCCATAGTGCTCCGCCACACTCAATCGTATTTTAAATGACACTAAGTTCCGCTACTGCACATTATTTATATTGTGGTAGTGCAATTTTGTCAGTTGTGGCAACTCGAAAGCGTAACATTTTTATAACTGTGGCAACTGATCATCGGTAGCGCGTTTGCGTCAGCCATAAATAATAAAAATGAAAATGAATAATTTTATTTCCAAATAAAACTTAACAAGCTATTTTTGGAAAGTCAACAGAAAAAGCTACCACCGGTTCAACCCTAACCCGCCGAGAAGAACTGGCGTAAGAATATCGCACGGGTCCATCTTTTAGCAAAAAGATGGAATATTGTTCTTTTAAAAGAAATATATATTTTACATTGTAAACTTAAATCTATGTTAAATATAACAAAAGTCAGTACGCAAGTACATAGAGACAGCCTTGCAGGGGTGCATCTTATTCCCAAGGTGTGCAATCGTTAACAAAATCATTTAATTTATAATAAGCTTTAGCACACAAACATTATTTGACTACTTCTTTAAATTTATTAATAGAATGGTTTTGAACGTTTTCTGAGATCCTATTGTATAGGCGTATACATTGGCCCTTAAAAGATTTACTTACTTTACTAAGTCTTATCAGTGGTACATCTAGCTTATTCTTGTCTCTAGTGTTTATGTCACCGTAAAATTGTAAAAACCGTTAGATTGTAATATTACTAGAGATATTATAATATGCTGACAGATTGTCAAATACAAATTTCTCCATACAATTGTACGCATTATTTTTCGTTATATTGTAATATTTACCGTGCCGATTGGTTAAACGGTATGTGCCCCGCGCCGCCATATTTTTTGCTTTTTTATAATAATAATTATAACGAAAAATAATGCGTACAATTGTAAGGAGAAATTTGTATTTGACAATCTGTCAGCATCTTATAATATCTCTAGTAATATTACAATCTAACGGTTTTTACAATTTTACGGTGACATTTATACAATGACATCAATGGTAGTTTTAGATGTTAACTTAATCATGTGTTGACAGTACGTCGGCCATGTCCCTGCTGTACGAGTGTGTCAACACCGTGATCGCTGTGCTCATCAGCATCAGCAGCGGCATGCCGGGCCACGCCGCCTCCGTGCAGCTGTGCGTGCAGAAACTTAGGATACTCATAGAGGATACCGACCAGAACTGTACGTATTCATTTTGTAATACTAATTAATAGTTATAATACTACTACACAGTTTACTAACATCAGTCATCAAGCCCAATTTTTTTTTAAATTAAATTCAGACTTGCCTTAGCAGTTAGCAGCACTTGTAGATCAGTCTAGTTCCTTGCATAATAGGTATTCGTACATTACAATATTATTGGTTAAATCCCATTTGGACTTGGCTGGCTCTGGCTGTCACGCGCCCACGAGCGTAAGGAAATCAATCAGTGCGTACACCGAAACGGAATTATTTCAAAAATAGGAGCATATGGCTTCTGATATCTCAGTCACTTGACTTACGGGAGAGGGAGACAAAACTTGTGATTATGCTATCCGACACTAAAAAGATTGTGAAACTGCCTCAAAGTATTAAGTTACTTCCATACAACTTGATCTACAGCATCCTACTAATATTATAAATGTGAAAATTTGTGAGCATGGATGGATGTTTGTTACTCTTTCATGCAAAAACTACTGTCCAGATTTTGATAAAATATTGTAATGTTTTTTCCTACGTTTTAATCCAGAGCCCAAACTACTACCATATCAAAATTCATCGAAATCCGTTCATAAGTTTTTGCGTGAAATTTGCACAAATATACACATTTATATTAGTATAGTAGGATAAAAAGAATCCTCCTTATCTCGTCCATAACTTTTTATTTATGCATTTTTTTTAGTAAAATATTTGGGGTTGCTAGCGATGTCACGTATACTGAAATCGCACCCCAAATCTGTACAAGCGCACAAGGATCTTGTGCTCGCCTGCTTGGACGATAAGGACGAATCTATTAGACTCAGAGCGTTGGGGCTGCTCTATGGAATGGTAAGACTCTTTTATACAGTCACGACCACTACAATGCGTACTGGGCAAAATCCCAATGATGCGTAAACAAAACAAAAGATCAAACGCGTTTTATTATTCGTATACAAATATCCTTAATGTTTGTATGTCACCATAAAATTGTTTCGAAAAGAACCGTAAGATTAAAATCTACTTAGCGAGATTGTAAACTGTCGAATGATTGTGAACTTTTCGAATTTCGTTAAAATTATAAACTATTGAAAAGAAACCATAGAATTGTGAAATGGCATGGACGGAACGCACCTCGCGCGTTGATTGGTTAAACGACGTAGGAATTTGGCACAAAAACATAGTAGCGTTCCTAAATGTGCACATAAAAATGCAAAACTAAGAATTATTATAATAACACTGACATTAAAATTAACTTTTATCTTTAAGGTTTCAAAAAAGAACCTAATGGAAATAGTTAAGAAACTGATGATACATATGGAGCGGGCGGAAGGAACGCTATACAGGGACGAGCTGCTCACGCGCATCATAGAGATCTGCTCGCAGAACAACTACCAGCATGTGGTGGACTTCGAGTGGTACATCACTGTGCTCACCGAGCTCACCGAGATGGAGACCAGCGCTAAACATGGTATGAAATGACATATAATAATATATCTGTTAACGGCCTCCGTGGTCCAGTGGCTTAGAGCTTGGCTCTCGACGAGCTTGGCTCTCGAACCCACGACCTCCAGTCGTGGGTTCGATTCTCGCGTTGGAACAACAGAAAATGTTGTTTCCAAGTTTGTATAGGACAATGCAAGCTGATCACCTGATTGTCTGACAAGAAAGATGATCCGGTCAGCTTCAGATGGGCATGTAAAAAATCGCCTGATCTCTCGCCAGTTGTATCGGTCATCAGTCCCACTGGGTTACGAGAGTAAAGGAAGAGGGAGTGCTCATGTGTACTGCGCAATAATAATATGCGCAGTAATCCATGTTCCGCCACCGTCATCCGTAATCCGTCACCGTCACGTCGCACAGTGGATCGACTCCATACGATCGGTCGGACATAGAGTTATAAAAATATTTTTTCTCAATTTGCGAAAAACAAATGATGCCAATATGCTCTAGTAAATTAGTTAATTTGAAAATGTCATTACACATTTTGCGATTCCACTTCAATTTAGGAAGTTATTTAAAGAAAACTCATTTCATTGTATGAAGAATAACATTTAAAAATTTATTACTCGCGATTTTCGCCCATTTTCACAATTTAACCAGTATTATAGGTTGTAATGAATTATTATCTAAATATCGTCCAAACATGCTTCCTACCCTTAGCCACCCCCATCGGAGATAAGGGACAAAACATGTGATTTTTGTATTTCGTCCCTAAAAATGATCCAATCGACTCCAAAGACTATTTAATTTAGCTAGATATGGTCAGAAAAAGTGCTTTAAAAAAACAAATATTTCTTTCACTGCTGGACATAGGCTTTTCTATCTTTACGTGATCACCTAAAACGATATTACGAAAATAAAATACTATATTCAATTAGTTACTTTAATATATGAATAAATAAATAAAATAAAGAGGTTTATTCACCTGTCAATATTTAACATAATTATTTTCTTCCTCTTGTCTTAAGTCGAATTTGTTGACATTAATAAATTATTGACAGATCCAGAGATCGAAGAAGATACCGACACAGAAACTTCTGATAGTGAATAGGAAGCAAATAGTAGCCAATAGGAAGATATCTATGCGTCTTCATAATTTAATAAAATTATCTAAGTTAATTACGGATTATTGTTTATTATGAAACCTGTTTTATTTTCTGTATATTTTTATTTAAATATTTGTCATATCAGTAGTTAAGACAAGAGGAAGAAAATAATTATGTTAAATATTGACAGGTGAATAAACGTCTTTATTTTATTTATTTATTCATATATTAAAGTAACTAATTGAATATAGTATTTTATTTTCGTAATATCGTTTTAGGTGATCACGTAAAGTTGGAAAAGCCTATGTCCAGCAGTGAAAGAAATATTTGGTTTTTTAGAACTGTTGGTTGCTGTAAAATGTTGTTTATGGAAATAAATTTTATTTATTATTTATTATTATTATTTATTTAAGCACTTTTTCTGACCATATCTAGCTAATTAAATAGTCTTTGGAATCGATTGGATCATTTTTAGGGACGAAATACAAAAATCACATGTTTTGTCCCTTATCTCCGATGGGGGTGGCTAGGGGTAGGAAGAATGTTTGGACGATATTTAGATAATAATTCGTTACAACCTATAATACTGGCTAAATTGTGAAAATGGGCGAAAATCGCGAGTAATAAATTTTTAAATGTTATTCTTCATACAATGAAATGAGTTTTCTTTAAATAACTTCCTAAATTGAAGTGGAATCGCAAAATGTGTAATGACATTTTCAAATTAACTAATTTACTAGAGCATATTGGCATCATTTGTTTTTCGCAAATTGAGAAAAAATATTTTTATAACTCTATGTCCGACCGATTGTATGGAGTCGATCTACTGTGCGTCGTCCATTACCGTCACCGTATTCAGTAATCTGTTATCCGTCTTCTGGGAAAATCATACTTAGCCAATGAATTTGATTGTGATTTATACTTAACCGCCGACTACTACAATAGATAATAATTATTTTTTAATAATATAGTATCTTATCATTTTCATCACTGGCTCAGCCAATTTAAACGTTGAGTTAAAATATTGAGTAGAGAAATAGCCAAAGTTTTTGCCGAAGTTAAAAGGGAATTATTTAGAAAATAAGAATTATTTAATACTTTTTTGTGCATTACTTTGGAAGTTGGTTTTAATTTTACTCAGTATTTCTAACGTTTGGAGGTTAGTACATTGTTCTCACTGATTAATTTTCAATATGACGTCAATAACTGCAGGTATAGCGATTGCGGCGCAACTGACGGAAGTGGGCGCGCGCGTGGCGGAGACGCGGACGTTTGCGGCGCGCGAGTGTGCGGCGCTGGTGGCGCGCGCCGCGCACGCCGCCCCCCGCCCCGCGCACCGCGAGGTGCTGTACGCCGCCGCGTTCGTGCTGTCCGAGTACTGCACGTGAGTACATATTGTTATGTCGTCATCACATAAATATGATATTTCTGTAACAAAATTATATATATGACACATAGGTAAAAAGTATTTCTTATTAGGAAATTCCACCTTGTGAGTTGCATAGTTGGGTCTTGCCTTAAAATTTTAGTAAAGCCATATAAAATCAATTACATAATACCGGAGGCCCAAGGTAGGGGGTTTTTAGGACTGGGAACGCAAGACGCAACACCAGAGGAGTTACAAGTGTAAGGAGTTGTGTCCATGGGAGACGGTAATCGCTTACCTTCAGGCGATCCGTCTGCTCGTTTCCAGATTCATTTCATTTAAGAAAAAAAACAGGATTCCAACACCAGGTCTTCACTTTGGTAACAACAGGGCCAACTTTGGAGTAAACTCTTACAACACAAAAAAAAATCGATCCACAAACGACAGAATTATTGTGGAACACACAAAATAATATCCAATATGTAAACTCCACCTTTTGCAAGTCTTTAAGGTTAAAAAGATACTGCTATGTATTATCCAAATTCCAATAAACTAAAAATCTCAGCGAGGAGACGGTGATGCGCGAGAGCTTATCGCCGCTGCTGGCGTGCGCGGCTCTGGCGGGCGGGGTGGTGCGCGCGCGGGCGGTGTGCGCGCACGCCGCGCTAAAGCTGGCCGCGCGGCTCATGCGCGCGCACGAGCTGCGGGGCGAACGAGACCAGGCGCTCGCGGTGAGTATACACTTGTTTTTTTTTAATTATTATTATATGGCGTCGGCTTATAACCATTTGCCAGTGTCAAGTTAAAAGGCGGTAAATAGAGTATTCGTTCAAATTTACATCACCGTATTTCTATATCCTCAAGTCCAGGGTAGTCAATCATTCAAGTCATTCGATTCAATAAAGTGGTAGATAGATGCTTTACTGAAATTTCCTAGGGAGTTTTGGCGGGAAAACCAAAAAAGCACGTATTTTGTAGATGTATCACTTGCCCAACACTTGTGTACGTCAACGAATATCTAATGGTTATCTACCAATATTACACATTAAAATCCGAAATAACACAAATTTAGCAAAAAAACACGAATACACAACGTAGCTGATTGACATTCCCGGCAAAACTCCTACACTTGTTTTAATGGCCTCATACACAGTGTTCTGCTAAGTATTGGATAGTTTATTTCACGAGTCATATATATTTTTAACTTTACATATTACGTGAAGTGACAAGGCGAAATTTGTATATTCAAAGTTATATCTGACACTCATCATGAGATCCGTTGTCTAGGTAACACAAATTCTTCGGATACTTAGCACGAGGCCAGTTTGACTTGGTGTGAAGAGTCCATAGATATTGGGAAACAAAACTATAAAGTTTTTTATAGACAGTTGGATTACTGAGATGATTTTGTTGGTCCTAAACAATAAACATAAAGCTATTTACTCTTAATGTTATTGTCATTAAAAACTCATATTTATCCCCCACACAACAGGTGCTACACGAAGCGCTGGCCGGCTTCAAGGCCCTCCTCTGTAGCGAGGACATGGAGGTGCAGGAGCGCGCGCACAACGCCAGCACCCTACTCGCGCTGGTGCTGCAAAAGATTGACCCCACCGACCCCGCGCTCGACTTCCTACCCGAGCTGGCTGCGGTGGACGACCAGACCCTCATTGCGCATCAGAAGTAAGTTTGAGTTATTTATTCTCGTAATCTTATTCTCAATCAAGACGTATTCTTACTTTTAGATACTTTAAGGTTTGTTACAAAACAAGTTTCAACTTGACATTCGAACTCTTACAATGAAACGTGTATCTTCTATGTGTATTGAATAAAGTTCGATTTAAATAACTATCTTAAATATGTCATGGGATACTCATCCCAACTTACTTGTCCGGTAGTTGTGGTATAGTATACGGGTATGCGACCCCGGCTTCCCTAGCTATTACTGTCCTATCCCTTGCCCTCCTGGGCGGTAATATCCTACATTTCCTATTTCCCACTCTAACTTACCAATCTTCCCTTCCACGCCACCTATCCTTCCCTTTCCCTATTCCTACCCTCCCCACCAATCCGTGGAAACGCAACGGATAATCATAAAAAGAATTCAATTATCCAAAATGGCGGCGATGTGGTTCACCACCCATCACGTCTCGTTCCTCGTGGAGGTGAAAAGCGGACCATGTAGAGCCGCTTCGCTACGTTGAATGTAAGATGAGGAATGGACGGTGGGAATGAAAGTGAACGAAGCGAAAGGAGTATGTAAGGATCGTAGAAAGTGGCAAAAAGTGGTCTCTGCCTACCCCTTTACGGGAAAAAGGCGTGATTATATGTATGTATAAAAATGCAGCGTCATGTCACGTATCTTTTCGTTTGGGTCATGAACTTAAAAAAAAGGCGGACACCGCTTCAATAATATGAATAGTGAAGCAATCAAAGAAAGACGGCCGTATCGTAGCGACACGTGCCGCACGCACACATTCACAGCAAAGTAAGACGATCGGCCGCCAGTACGCCAATGGCAATTATCCGTAAATCTCACACAAACGTAAGTCGCCGCCATTGTTGTGCTTCACTCAATGCTTAGCTCACCTTCCGTCCGCCTTTTTTACGTCCATTGTTTGGGTGTGAATTGACCCTTACCTTCAAAACAGCAATCGCAGGGAACGCATCTTAAATTAAGTGGCACTCAAGTCACGTGCAGTCCTAGTCATTCTGCAAGCTGAGACAGTAACGACCTGTGTTTTTGAGTATCGTTTCAATATACGGCTGATAGAATTTTTGATAACATAATTAGTTAATTACTTAGGAAAAAAAGATTTCCTTCAGTAAATAAAATAAAAATAATATATAAAAAAACTCATTTACGCACGCTTGACCTGGGCAGTAAGCTGGTGAATACGTGACGAGAGCGTTACGAAAAGTATGACGCCCGCTCATACTTTTCGTAACGAACGGAAGTTGAGAGGGAGATATAAGTTTGTGAAGATGAAAAGAGAGTTATGTTTCGTACATTACTGTAGGAGCAAGAGAGAGCAGCGTGCGCGCCCTTTCTTTCTCTATTTCTCTCATAGTCAGTGCATAAAATAACTCAGTAGTTCGTTTGCTATTTTTACTTCAGACGTGTAGTCTAAAGCACATTTTATTTCCCTAATAACAAACTTCTACGTTTAGCAACGGTTTGGAAGACGAGGAAGAATCGCTGGAAGTGAAAACGGACTTCAGCGGCGGCCTCATAGAGGAGCTGTACTTGATGTTCGACGGCGAGCTCAAGCCCGTCGCACCGAAGGCGCAGAAGAAAGTGCCGATGCCCGCCGAGTGAGTTCACTTTTTAAAGGAGAATGGCCATTCTGGTCTACGTACTCAATACACACAGGACATAATATTATGTCTTTAAATTTCTCTTTTAAAGGTACGCGCACATTATGCCGGGCCGCAGCGTGTCCGCTCAAATCGCTTAAATATAATTTGTATGAATTATCGCACACTATGTCGGGCCGCAGCGGCTCGCATTATTACGAGGCGGATTTGCGTCCGTGCGATGCGGCCCGCCCCGACCCGCTGCGCCCCGTCAACAGTGTGCTATAGCAAGCGGAATTGTTTTATGCAGATTCTCCTTTATTATTTCAAGTAATTGCAAATATCGATCAGGAGTCATCTGAAAATATCCCCAAAACTTGTCTTTGTCTGCTAAAAGATCGTGAAAAGATAATGATATTCGCCAAATACCTTTCTCTTGGAACTTGAATGAGTTTTTTTTTCAAATATTTCAATTAGAATAATTTAATTTAAATATTTCTGTGGCTGAGCGTGAAAGAGTACCAAACATGTCCACCCTCATGCAACTTTGGGAATATTTTCAGGCTGGACTTGTCAGTGTGGCTGTCGCAAGACCGCTGGTCGTCGGAGAGCTCCAGCTCAGAGGGGGAGGAGGAGTACACGCCGCAAGAGGAGGTCAAGCACACGCCCACGCTCACGTCGGAGGAACTCGAAATGGTATTCTCTCGCTTTTTAGGGTTCCGTAGTACTCAAGGAACCCTTCTATTCTAATCTATTTTTATACTTATACATAATACCTACCACGTTTTATGTCACGTCCTTTGGGAACGGGATAAAAGTACCTATCCTATGTCCGTGTCCTGGTTCTAACTTCTAAGCTACTTACCCACCAATTTTCAACCAAATCGGTTCAACCTTTCTTGCATTATAAATAGTGTAACTAACACGACTTTTTTATATGCCTCCTTATGTCCTCCTTTAACAGCCTCCGTGGTTTAGTGGCTCTAGAATCGGAGGTCGTGGGTTCGATTCCCGCGTTGAAAAACAAAACATGTATCAAAATCAAAAAGTTTCCAAGTTTAGTTAGGACAATGCAGGCTGAACACCTGATTGTCTGACAAGAAAAATGATCCATGCGTTGGATGGGCATGTAAAAACTACGTCTGATCTCTCGTCAGTAGTGTCGGTTATCTGTCCCTCTGGATAATGAGAGTAAAGCAAGAGAGAGAGAGTGCTCTTTTGTACTGTGCACACACTTTGGCACAATAAAATTACTCCTGCGTAACTGGCCTGGTTTCACTGAGTTTCAGTGAAACCAGGCCACCGTCACCGAGATCGGTGTGGGGAGTTATTAACACGCCGCCGTATTACGTAAAAATAGCAATTAGCAAAAATCTTGCAGTCATCACGCGATAGACGCACAATCGATTGCTGAACGTCAAATAAAATCGTATTACCTATGCGATCGATTGCTAATCGCTCGCTGTTGTGTTTGAATGCACTTTGCTTCACTTTCGCTTATTATTGCTAATCGCTCGCTGATTGTTTTCGTTTTGATGTAAAAGTCTTACGTAATACGAAAAATTAGACAGCAGTGAAGAGATCGAACGATTGATTGCAATTTATAGTTTCTCGATTGTTCGGTAGAGGCAGCACTGTCGCAAGGTTGCTTCTGCTAGGTTTTTGCAGATACGTAATACGAATTTGCGATTTAAGAGCAAAAATTGCGCAATTTTTGCTATTGCTTGGCTTTTGCAAGATACGTTATAAGCCCGACGACTTATAGATTACAATAGTCAACAGCATTTTTGCGCACGGGTTATACATACATTATTTTTATTGCTTTTATACCTAGAAATAATAATAAGAACAAAAAATAGTTCTATATTTGCTTTTAAGTGTAAAAAATGAAAAAATTCAAATCAATGAAAATACATGAAAAATTTACATAGAGGTGATTTATTAAAAGATACTGAGCATCAATTTTATGATATAATCTTACAAAATAAGTTTTAAAATAGTGTTGAAATGTTTAAAAATTAACAGTTTTGTTTTTCCTGTCATGTTCAGTAGAAGTTATCTTATTAACCACCAAATATAGTCCCTCAATCCTCAACATGCTTTCAGTATGAATACTGGCCTCGGGAACGTCTCTCAAATTCCAACTATATCAAGATGAAATCCTTCCCCTTGTTCTTCCGAATAAGCTTTCATATTATCTTTAAACTTATCAAAATGAGAATGGAACATTTGCCTCTTTAGAGACATCCTATAGCCAAAGATGAAAAAAATCTTAATCATCTCTTTCTTTTATTCATACATTTATTTCATAAGCCCATTTTTGGTCTTGATTTGTAACAGGTAGATGGAAGTAAGCTTGTTATGCCTCGCAAATCTTTAAATCAGTAGTTAAAAAACACTTTTTCTCTCTCACTTTAATAAATCCACCACAAATATAGCAGAACGAGTCACCGTCTCCTTTTCAACTTCTGGAAGCCATTTTGTACAAAAAAAAATTAAACACGTTATTTCTTTATAATATTATGCGAGGTCATACCGTTGTATACAAGGAGGGATGTAAGAAAGACAACCCTCATACCATACCTCTCTTTCGCCAGTAATAGAGCGCAAATACTGACTTTAACTAGAAGCAAAAATCATAAATGGTCAAATCGATATAACTTCTTAAAAAGCAAATATTTTCGATTTGTAATCGCACTTTTTAATAAATATTTGCTTATACATTCAGAATAAATCAAGTAAAACCCATGCGAAAAAAAAAAATTTTTTTGTTGACCGGTGTTATAATGTCGCCGTTGTGTTGTACAGTTGCGCGCGGCGCGGCGCGTGGAGCAAGCGAACAACCCGCACTACCTGAAGGGCGACGTGCGCTCCTACCACGAGGACGTGCCTGTGGCCGAGATCGCGCTGGAGGTGCCGCTGCAGATACAGAGTAAGTGGCGACACGTTACTTCGCCACTGCGATTTGACGTGGCGAATTAGAAATTATCTTTTCACGTGCGTTATGTTGCTGATGTGTGCTATAATCTAAGAGCGCAGCAGCGGCCTCGCCAATAAATAGTGTGTAGCTATGTCATGCATGAGACCGTATTGTGCTTGAATGTATTTACATAGAGTCTGGCTAACGAAAGATGAGACTGGAAAAAGGCGGCAAATTCAAAAAAAAGTAAGTAAACAAGGACAATAAACTTCATTTTCATGAAATGAGTTGTTCCTAACAAAATATAATATAATTGTCATAAATAATCAAGTATGAAAACTATAATTCCGACTATAGACAAGGTTGCCGTACGTCGACTTTTTGAATTTAACGTCTTTTTCCAGTCTCATCTTTCGTTAGCCAGACTCTAACGATAATCAAATGTTTCACTAACTTCGTCGCGATTTTTTTCTTGTTCTTCGGCCAAGCGCGCACCACGATTTTAGTATTTGCGACACGATTTTAGAATCGCGCTGTAAAATATCGCAAAAAAATCATTGCGCGCACTGCGATGAAAAAGTCGATGGATTGTTCATTCTCAACATAGATTTCGAACCTGTTGCTTGTCTTGCGTTAATACTCCTTCGGAGAAGTAGGATGAAGAAATAACCTAACCAAGAGCATGTCAGGACATGTCTAAGGAGGGTTCCGTAACTATAAACGCGTAATATGCTTTTTTTTTAATTACTCCAAAAGTTACTGTCCGATTTGGTTCATCATAATTTTCCTAAAGAGTTTTTAGCATGATCTATTAGCATGGAATTTTGCAAGGGGATATAATTAATCGAGCGAACAAAAAATAAGTTGGCGGCTGCACGTGAGCATACTGTATTACTGATTTTGGCAGCGAATTAATATGTTGGCGACTAAATTACTAAACTGGCGAAAACACTCGGGTGACAAAAAATTCTAAAGTCGGCAGATAAAAAGAGGCGAAATTTAATCCAAATTAGCACCGACATTTATAAGTTGGTGACTTAATTTCCGAGTTGGTGACCATTATACCATATAAGCAGCTATAAAACCAGATTTGGTTGATAAATTAATGGCTGCTAAAAATTAAATTTGCAGGCTACGGAAAATCCTATATTTGGATACTGTTGGAGTATGTTTTTCTTTGTCATGGGTGTCATTTTCTAGGTTTCTGGGGGTGCAGAATAATATGAAGATAAAATTTGTTTCGTAATTCCACAATGGCGTAAATTTTTGTTATTAAGGCTGGGACTATACGGCACCGGAATCCGTTGCTCCGGGGGAAAATCAATTCCGGTACCAATCCGTCTGTCAAACAATCGTATGAATTTTTCCTGCGTCGACTACATTGCCGCCGGGTCGGGCCGGGACGGAAATTTCCCCGTAAGCAACCGTCGGACGTCCTGGTTCTCGCCGGGCACCCGGTCGGAATTTATTCAGCGAAAGGGGTGGAGCTTATCAACATTGTATGCAGTTGTATGGAGCTGACTACATAGCGACGGAATTACGGCGAATTTGACGTGTGGCGACTGGCGGCGGCGCCATTGTGTGATGTGTCAACAAAACTCAAAATAATGCAGTGCACAATGGTCGATTCAGAATCAGAAAGAATAATATATTGTTGTGCAGAATTTTGAATGCTTGTGGAACACAAGTCTGCAGTATATATCTAAAATTCTTTGCTGCAATACTCATAATTGATAATTCATAACAGGAACTTGAAAGATTCCTCCTGACCTGTCTGTAAAGAGCAAAGAGATTGGAACAATTTATGTGAAGATGAAAAAAATCTAAACGTAAGTACTACAATAATTTTATATTACACACTAGCGACCCGCCCCGGCTTCGCACGGGTACAATACTGATACTAATACTACAGAATGTCTTTAAACCTCTAACAAAACGGGCGAAATTTTGTCAAAACAAATAGAAACAAATTAATATCGGTACCTACTAAAACTCAATGAAATAAGTAGGTGGGTATACTTTATCGTATGAAATACCTATACTCTGCAGGACTAACAATACAACAAACACTAAATAAATAGGTATTTAAGTATCTATCCGTCATAGTTACAACGAACACAAAACAAAAAATTTACTCATAGATCTAAACTCCCCTCCCGCACGCCTTGGTGATGCCCACTTCGCAACGGGCCGTGCAGCAGAAATCGTAATATTTTAATTTCGCCATAACTTCAAAACCAAACATCCAATTTTAATCATTAAAAGACCAAATATTATCTACATAAACTGTACTTAGTGATGAAATAATTTATTTTGATAAGGATTAATAGCATGAGTAAAATAAACGCGCTTAAATTTAGTCCAAAAAAAATTCAAGATTTCTAAATAAAAAAATGGTTGTTGTGCCTCACTCGACATAGACAGGTATAGTGTGTCGCGGACTTTTTTGTAGATATTTATAAGATCTACAATTAATTAGAACATTATATGGTTCTATCTTTTATAGTTTAGGAAGCGTACGCAAAATAAGTAACTTTTCTGGTTGATTTTTTACACCTTGTGTCCGAAAAACCCAAATATCTTACGGAACCCTATTTTTTTCCAAAATAAAATTTAGCCTATGTTACTCGTGGATAATGTAGCTTTCGAATGGTGAAAGAATTTTTGAAATCGGTCCAGTACTTTTTGAGCCTATTCATTACAAACAAACAAACAAACAAACAAACATACAAACAAAGTTTTCCTCTTTATAATATTAGTGTAGATTTACAGGTTTTATTAAATTACAGGCAACTATCCTTTAAACTTTAGTTCTCTATTCAGTTAATATATATAACTTAAGAGACAGGAGTACTTGTGGAGACCAGATATTTTTAACCTGAGCTTCAAACTCTAAAAACTTTATTAGCAACTAAGTAGGTACATACCTACATCAAAATATATTGACAAATAAGTTGACAAAATTGAACCTATTTAAAACCAAATATAAACTTATGAGACTAGATACTTTAAATTTAAAGACACAGTTTGTATAGTACCTAGTATGTACTTATTATTTAAGGTAGGTACATAATATAATTATATTTTCAGTAAATGATATCAAAAAGCAGTGGAACATCATCAGAGACTATTATAATAAAGAAATATATCAACAGAAAAACGTTAAAACTGGCCAGGCTGCAAAAAAGCGAAAAAAATATGTGTTTGCTGATATTCTACAATTTTTACAACCTGTACCTAACTATAAGAACACAGAAAGTAAGTGCTTATAAAATTTAAAGGTAGATTAAGTTAATAAAATGCTGAAACCAAGCTCTTACCTCAATTTTTTGCACACAGTTACCTTCCAGATATTGTTTCTTACTATTATATTTCTTATAGATTGTGCCGTTATCATATGGTGTAATACCTACTTAACTTTCCCTATAATTGTTTTAGTACCAGTGGCAACTACGAAAATACTGAACCATAACCTGCAAGCAATACACTTGTTACCGATGTCAGTAAAGTAACATCATCTTCGACGAAAAACAAAAAACTTCAAACAAACTCAAGCAAGCAAGCAAAGGCATTCGAAAGCTCTAATAAAAAAGCTTTAGAAAATAAAGCAGATGATTTCATTCAACCTGCACCCGATAGAAAATGATCCTGATCTTATGTTTCTTCTATTCTTTGGTTAATACAATATAAGTATTTTAATATTTGTGATTAGATCTCATATTTTACAGTAAGTTTTACAAAGACTGGTTTGTACTTTTTATCATATTATAATATTTAGAATAAAATATAATTTTTATATATGTACTTAATTGTATTAGAATATTTGTAATTTTAAATGTTAATAAAAATCAGTAGGTATGTTATAGCAAAACAAATCACCCAGTTGTTAAATAAAGACATTTTATTTAAAAAGCATTACATAAGTATATTCATATTTCTGCAGGAAGTTTTACAAAGACTAATTTGTACTTGTTGTCATATTATAAATTTTAGAATAAAACACTTTTTATTTGTAATAAAATATATAATTTAATAAATATTTATGTGATTTGTGTTCTTTTTTATCTAACCAAGAGTAATCCTAAAAATTCCAAGTAATCTAATCTATCTGCGAGATTCTAGAATTGAGACGCCACAACGTGAAGTCACAACGCAGTGTTGGGGCTTAAACCCTATGCAATAATTTATAAATTATACTGCCTACCTAATTCATAAGGAATTGACTGATATTCGTTAATAATAATTTATCTTCATGGAATCTTATTTTGGGGTAAACAGGTATATTAAAAACTTAAACGGTTTTCAATAAATAAATTACACTAAACAAAAAAACGCAAAACAAAGCTAGGATTATTGCAAGATAAAATAATATGGCACTTGAAGTTACCGCGACCATATTATGAAAAATTTTACAATAAATTAATTGAAACCTACATAAAACTGCTCCATTTATTGCTTTTTCAATTAGTTTACATTACATATAAGTCAACTAAATCCTTCATAATTAATAATATATTATATTATTAATTATGAAGGATTTAGTTGACTTGTTACAGACCGTTTAAATCTTTAAAAAAAAAAAGTAAATATATTTCTCGCATTCCGTCCGGCCACGTGTAGTCGATGGGGTGCCGGGAACTAAATTTTCCCGGAGCAACGGATTCCGGTGCCGTATAGTCCCAGCCTAAAATTAACAAGGTTGTCCTTTTCCCGGTTTCTGGGGGTTCTTTTACAAAATTGTCTTCCAATTTCATTTTCCAAAATGGAGAATATTCAATCTTCGGAAAATGAATATGAATACAAAATTAAAAGATCTTTGGGATGCTAATTATGATTTATGATTATTATTACAGTATGTTATGTAGTTCAAAGTACCAGCTATGTAGGTATAGAAATTTTGAAAAATTCAGGATTCATGAATTTTTCTGCCATTCATGAAGAAAATATGCGATTTCTAGATTAATAAGGGGGAGCAAATTTTCATTACTTTTGCAGTAGGATGCACCGTTTCTGAGATAGAAGCGACTATAGAAAAAAACATGACAATGCTGTACTGAGATACGAGGGGTGTATCAATCTATAGAAATGTTGGAAAATTCAAGATTTTCGATTTTTTTTTCTCCCATCATGAAGAAAATATGATGTTGCATTATACCTAAGGGGGACGAAATTTTCATTATTTTTTTCAATAGGATGCACCGTTTCCGAGATAGAATCAATTTTATAAAAAAAGAAGTAAATGCTGTACATTGAGATACGACGGATGTATAAATCTATAGAAATGTTGGAAAATTCAGGATTTTCGAAATTTTTTTTCTACCATCGTGAAGAAAATATGATGTTGCGGAGATTCTAAGGGGGACGAAATTTTCCTTATTTTTTCAATAGGATGTACCGTTTCCGAGATAGAATCAATTTTATAAAAAAAGGAGTAATGCTGTACATTGAGATACGACGGATGTATAAATCTATAGAAATGTTGGAAAATTCAGGATTTTCGAATTTTTTTTTCTCCCATCATGAAGAAAATGTGATGTTGCGGGGTTCTTAAGGGGGACGAAATTTTCCTTATTTTTTCAATAGGATGCACTGTTTCCGAGATAGAATCAATTTTATAAAAAAAGAAGTAATGCTGTACATTGAGATACGACGGATGTTTATAGCTGTAGAAATGTTGGAAAATTCAGGATTTTCGAATTTTTTTTTCTCCCATCATGAAGAAAATATGATGTTGCGCGGTTTCAAAGGGGGGCGAAATTTTCATTATTTTTTCAATAGGATGCACCGTTTCCGAGATAGAATCAATTTTATAAAAAAAGAAGTAAATGCTGTACATTGAGATACGACGGATGTTTATAGCTATAGAAATGTTGGAAAATTCAGGATTTTTGAATTTTTTTTTTCTCCCATCATTAAGAAAATATGATGTTGCGGAGTTCCCAAGGGGGGCGAAATTTTCATTATTTTTTCAATAGGATGCACCGTTTCCGAGATAGAATCAACTTTATAAAAATATAGTAAATGCTCTACATTGAGATACATTCCTAGATGTATAAAGCTATAGAAATGTTGGAAAATTCAGGATTTTCAAATTTCTTTTTCTCCCATCATGAAGAAAATATGAGGTTGTTGGGTTACTAAGGAAATTTAAAACGGATGACTTTTTTGTAATCAGCACCCCCAGAAACCAATATAAGGACATCTATATTATTTTTATGAAATTAAGTATGTCCGCCATATTGGAATTTCAAAACGAATGTCATTTTCGTATCCAGCACTCCCAAAAACCTGGTAAACGACACCCATATCAATTTTACGAAAAATAAATATCCCCCATTTTTAAATTTCAAAATTAATCTACACAATAATCTACACCTCCCTAAAACCGAGAAAAATAAAAAATTGGGAATTTTGTACGCTCCTTTATGGTTTTTTTGTGTGCGCTCGTTTCGCTGCTTGTATGGTTTTTGAGTTACCTACATCAGGGAAAATATATGTGCCTATTCTTAAATTAAATGTGTACTCACAAATTGTCGCCAAGATGGTTATTTAGTCGCTAAAACATAATCTGTCTGCCAGTTTGGAAAATTCAGTGGTATTATTTAGTCACCAGATTAGTAATTTTTTTGTTCCTTACATTCTTTCGCCAACTTGGTAATTTAGTATTCAATATTGGGTATTTGCACATCCAAAATTTAATTGTTTTGTCGCAAGTTTAAATACATGCCTTTTGCAAGTTTCTATCTCCTATAGTTTAAAAATGCTAGGGGGGGACCAACTTACAAACTACTTTGGAGGCCAATTACTCGAAAATGGTCAACTTTATAAAAAAGTAACGTATGAAACCTTGCCTTTATTTTAAAAGACCTATTCTACGATACCCCACAGGATGGGGTGGAGTGAAAAAATATTTTTCATCCCCACTTCACATGTATAGAGAGCCACCCCTAAAATATAAAATTATTATTTTTTTATGATCCCGAAACCGTGATCTATACACAATCTATAACTGCACCAAATTTCATTAATTTATATTCATAATTACAGGAGCTAGAGGCGCAGACAGACAGACAGATGGACAGAGCGAAACTATAAGGGTTCCTTAAGTATTACGGAACCCTAAAAAAGAAATCATCAATATTGGACTCATTCTTTAACAGCTCAACGATGTATCAAATCGCTCGCTATATGATTTTGAGTATTTATCTCACAAAAGGGAATTTCGTTCCATTTTCATAATTAAATGGTCAACGTCCTAGCGTCTCGTCTTGAGACTCAACCGAGAAGCAGGTTCCGACATGTTTATGCTTGAAGAGTGGAACCATAGATAATACAGATATATATTAGTATAGATGCGCAACTCTAAAATTGAAACTGAGTCTTGCAAAAGTTTCGGAATGTCGTTTTTAGATGGCGTTGTACCGTTTTAGTTACTATCAAACCCGCTAGATGGAAGTAGTACCGCCTGATAATTTTTATTGAACTGAATTATGGACAGAAATTAAGTTTTATCGAAAGTCGTAGACACAACAACGACCAAGTTCCTCTATAATAGTGGGAATTGGGATATAATTGCTGCATAGTAAAATGTTCGCGAGCCCTTATAAATACGCCTTGTGTTAGCGATAGCGCGATGTAGAAGTCGCTTAGTGGCATCTGTTGTGACAATCCGAAAACTTTCAAACTGTTAGTACCGGACAGTCATTTTTAGATGTCTCTGTACTCTGTTAATTTGTGCATGTATGAGAGTTTCACCCCCCTGAGTGGAACACCGATTGAGCGCCGATGCAGCGATTTCTTTATCACAGTGCGCGCGGCGCCGTTCAACTCCGTATGCTGCAATTTACTTTTGCGATAATCGCGTCGCGAGCCGTTGCAGCAAAATGTGACAAAACCAAAGATTTCAACTCAAGATAGGCTATCACGTACATTTAGCCGAAAAAAATTTCATACAAGAAAAAATTACGCCATCTATGTAAAATCAACGGAACTTCGATGTTTCTTTGATTTTACGATTTTACCATTCCGATGGAACAGTCGCTAGTCGTATGATATAACTTTGTAAGGGCGTACAACGCATACTTTTTTTTAAATACATATCTTGACTAAAGAAATGTTAATAAAATTGTCCGGCGTAATATAAGTTTAGCTCGCATTAATACTGGAATTACTAAAATATTAGCAACAATAAATCAATAAGGCTTACAAACAAATATAAATTTTACAGGTAGGTACGTAATGTAATTTAAATGTTTCATATTTCTTATTACATTACTCTCATTATCATAAAGCATAGACGAGGCGTGTTAAGACAAAAAGTGTCCACACTTAAACTGCCCCACTTTTGGGGTTTTTTGGGGCAGTCGAGGTTTCATATTTTGTCATCTTGACATTTCGACATTTGCTTTCCGCAGATTTTTCAGTCCACACTTATTTGAAAAAATCTTCTGAAATCAAGATGGCGTAACTTGTCAAATGTATGCCAAAGATCAGGAACGCACTTTTAACTCCTCTGGTGATTAGTACCCATAGATGACGATAATTACATACTAGAATATTATACAGATATTATAACGGTGTAATAGATTAGTGCAATGGCTAATGGTGTATGCATACTAGATATTTTAACCTAACCAAGATATTTTAAAGGATTTTACAAGAAAACCAATTTTTTTCTTCTATACGAACAAAACTAATTATATTAAGTACCATAAAAATAATATTGAATTATAATTTATAAAAACTTATACATATTCTAATTCAGTTTGAAAATAATAATCTACATCTATACTAATATTATAAAGAGGAAAACTTTGTTTGTATGTTTGTTTGTTTGTAATGAATAGGCTCAAAAAGTACTGGACCGATTTCAAAAATTCTTTCATCTTTCGAAAGCTACATTATCAGT